>JAWRVF010000029.1:0-22500 GCA_036785485.1 Physcomitrellopsis africana
AGATGCAAATGATAGAAGGTCAACAACGGGATATGTATTCTTTGTTGGAGTGGGAGCAATTTCATGCAATTGTAGGAGACAATCAACAATTGCAAGGTCCACAATGGAGGCGGAGTACATGGCAGCAAGCCATGGAGCAATGGAAGCAATTTGGTTAAGACAAGTTTTGGAGGACATTGGACTTGTGCAATTGGAAGCAACTCCAATGAAGTGTGACAATCAAGGATGCCTTGCTTTTGCAAAGAATCCAAAGCATCATTCAAGAACCAAGCACATTGACATTCAACATCACTTCATACGAGAGAAGATTGAAATGGGAGTGATTGACATGAAGTATTGTCCTACGGAAGACATGCTTGCTGATTTGTTGACAAAGGCATTAGTGAAGGATAGGCATGTCATGTTGACAAAGGTATTAGGTTTGAAAGCCTTTGACAATTAGCAAAGTGGGAGTATTGAGATTATTGAGATAAATAAGTAATAGTAAAAGTAGAATATATTATCTTGTAGAAGATATTACCTTAGGTAAGTTGTTAATGGTCAAAGGATTGACTCTTGGCATATAGAAAGGGCATCCTATGGATATAGGATGCGGTCAAAGATTAAGAGTCAAAGTCAAGAGGATAATCCAAAGAATAGGTAAGAGTCATTAGTGCATGGCATAGGATACCCTCGAGGTACACAAGATGCCAACGGATCCCAAGGGGCATCTTAGTCAAAGTGTAAGAGTCATTAGTGCATGGCATAGGATACCCTCGAGGTACGCAAGATGCCAATGGATCCTAAGGGACATGTAAGTCAAAGTCAAAGAGTGGAAGTTGACCATTAGGGCAGCAACCACCACCTATAAGTATCGGGTGTTTGGAAGAGAGAGTTATCTCATTCCACACTTCCCTTTGTGTGCAACCTTGCTGATTTATACTCATACTTACTTGTGTAATGCTTATTGTGTTTCTTCAATACCTTTCTCCCTATGATATTTGGAATATCTCGGCCGCAGTTTCTTGTAGGCTAACAATGTTTATTAACATCACTCTCACCAAATTAGAAGGAAAAGAGTCCTCAACTTGCAATTTATTGGGAGATTGCCACCTATATATCTTCCTTCTTAAATTAGAGATTATTTGATTTATGTCAAGTTTATATTCCTTTATATGCGGGATCATGTTGATATCTTGTAGAATATATGAATCAGACTAAGAATATAATGTAACCAATCAGATATCTTCATAGCATGTTGATATATCATGTAGGCTTCCTAATCTAGGGCTTGCTAGAGGATTTTGTGCCAAATGTAGCAAGGATTTAGGGATGCTAGGCAATATATTGAAGAGCATCTTTTGTCACCTATTGCAACTTCTACCTTGCTGACCAACAATAACATGCCTTCTTCTATCAAACTTTGGTCTTTGTAAGTGGTGGTATCTATGATTTTTATTACAAACACATATTCGTCTACCCATGGATCTAAAGTATTGCCAATATGCTTGTCTCTTTTAAATCTTTTTGTAATTCAAAACAATGTACTTAGAAGCCCTTTATAGTGTGCTATATTGCAGAAGAATCTAATTTTTCATTGAATATGGATTTTTTGATAGTTAGTCTTACCTTCCAATGCTTATGTTATATAAATGTGAACCCTTCAAAATTGACATGGTTAGCATCCTGCAAATTTTGAATTATAATCAAACACTTACTTGTAGATCTACCTAGATTGTCCATTAGAGGATTAGAATTAGTATTTTTCAATATTATCTTAGGATCTTTTTTGCTCATATTAGATTTATGTTGGACCTTGAACTTAGCCAAAGTTGTGCACTTCCTAATCCAATAATTAATATCTATACAAAATTAACATCTTATGGATATATTTAAATAGTTGATAAAAATCAATTTTTTGAGGTCGGTTACCAAATTGTTGGCTTTGATATTTAAGTTTCCATCTAATACTAGAATTCATAGCCATGCAAAAATGTAGTTCTAAAGAACTTGCATTATTTAACCATATCCTAAAACTTTGTTTAGGCATGTTGTAATCTATAAAGAGACTAGAATGAATTCTTACAATAGCCCCTTAAGCACGATCTAGGTTGATATTTTGAAGGAGGTAATATAAAAAATGTCCTTTAGATTTTAAATTGTGTGTGGATCAAAATTTGGATTCCATGACTAAAGGTACAAAAACCAAGTTCCAAATGATACGGCAATTATATCAAAATCTAACAAGTAGTTTCCTAGGAAAAAGTTTTTAAATACAAATAGCCATGATCAAGATTTTTGGCAATAGATATAACTTCTTCCATAATTCTTTTAAGTTCTTCCTTCTAAAATTTGAGTCTAAATTCTTCCAATTTTCCTCCCACAAAGCAAGCAGTTACAATATTTCAGCATAACTTTAAGAATAACTGGCATACAAAGACTTATGTGGAATATATTTAATACAGTGCATGCAGTCTTGTAAGCAACAAGTGCCGTAAGTTACAATCACTTTATTTTCTTGCACAAGGTCTATAGGAAGATTCAACCCCGTGTCATATATTCTAGCACCCTCACTTGTGTGTGCCAATCTTACTTAGACAACATTACCTTTGACATAATTGGCATATGCTGCCATCATCTCTCCAGCTGCTTAAAAATCCGTAAAAATAAATAAATAAATAAATAAAATAATTGCCATAATGCTTAAATGGAGTTAATAGAATAGGAATGCAATCCTACAACACATCCTAAGCTATACTTGCACACCCTTCTAAGCAACTACAATACTAGAAATCCTAGCTTATTGGCTCCACGTAACTACACTTGCCACATCACGTGTCAATTCCTTATCAATATATCTATTTGATTGATATTTGTTGACATAAATGTAATAAAAATTTAACAACAAAAAATATGGATTTATATATATTTTATAGAATATGAAAAATATATATAAAGACTATAAAATTTAAAGTACTTATAGATTTAATTATTAACAATCTTCACCAAGATTGAACAATATATTATAAACTTTAAAACTTGCCTAAATTAACTATGGACTAATTTGGCAATATTTATTAGTATGATTAACAATTTATAATCCAATATTAAATTTGTTCATAAATTAGATGTCTTTTTGAATATTACTAAAAATCTCTATTCAACTTTTAAAACTAATCAATATAAATGTTGAATTTATGTTGTTTTTGTGGAATTTCCATGTGCAATAATTTAATTTCAACAAAAATTAAAAATTAAAAAATTAAAATTTGTGCTTGTTCCACGTTCCTTAAATTAAGGAAAGAACTACATTAATCATTTTTTATTATATGATAATTTAAAAAACTAATATGATCCACTCACAATCCATTATAATTGGCAATACAAAATGACAGCAATACTATTACAGCATTAGACTACAATTGAATCTTGATATTATTAGTTCAGCAACAAATCTAAAATTGATTTACATGCAATTAATTAGTAAGATATATTTTTAACTTGTAGTGCTTACTTCAAATCCTTAATTCGTATAAATATTATGTGTAATGTAAAGGCTTATCATAATATATTATTTTGGCTTTGGAATTTTCCAACAATTAGTCGACATATCACTGAGTTGGCAGTGTTTGTAAGATTTTTGCAGAGTGTCGTCACAAACATTGCAATATGTCACACAGTTGAATGACTACAGCAGCAGCATTCATTGTAAGGTTTTGTTTGGACTGGACTAGTCACCTTATCACAGAACAGACACCATCTCAAATTTTCCAAGAATATGAAGTGAATGACAACCATTGTTATATGCAGCAGAAACAATTTTTTACTCGTCAAATTTCAGAGTCAAAACGATCTTTCATGTCAACCACTAAGGCTATAAGAAATATCTCAAATACCAGATAGCTGGTCAAACTGAAGTCCTACTTACTATGCTTTTCTGTAACATGATGCCAGGTAGGAGCAGTCTGTAGGACCACCTCCACATAAAATGCTCTCGCTAGATGCCGGATGCCTATATGATAGAAACATGCCCTCAGAACCGTCTTGATAAAGACCTGGAGACACAAAAAGGAGAAATCTATTTCAATACCTTTCAAGTGCCTCTTTTATTTCTCTTTCTATTTTACAGCAGAAATTTAAATTCCCAGCATTCCGTTTGATCACCATTTCACAAGATGCCCTCCAAATTCACCCCACTGCGGTTCCTTCTGATTCGGTTCAGGTCCTAACAGTGTAAATCAGCTCCCTTTTGCCAATCTGTGACACAAGCAGTGCTTGATACTGTGGGATGGTTCCAGACACAAAAATTTGGTTTGGCAGGTTTAAGAATGTCTTTTAATGTTGACATGCACTGTATATCACACAGACCAAAATGACAACTCACATCAATCTTAACTTAAGAGGGTGTTTTCAAAACTGTATTCGAATTCTGAATATTTCAATGAAGCTAGTCTACAATTGAGTACAGAGAAGCAAATGAGAGACACCAAAGGTCAAGCAAGTCGGTACTTGAATTTAAGCTTATGTACGCGCGAGTAACATGTTGCCATTGTGAATCCCAAGCTAGCCAAGCCAATGCTCACAGCAGCCCAATAAGGCACCACCACTGATTTCTCACTTGTCACCACTTTAGAATCACGATACCGCAGTTCAGCACCCTTGAGTCCGTAAAATTCCAACAAAAAATAGTACACAGCCTCCTCATCCCACTCAGAATCATCGTTGGGGGTGTCTCGGCATGGAGGACACTCGTTTTCAGGTGGCCACAACTTCCTGGGAGAGTGCCCTTTCACTCTGGATTCCTCTCGAGCAACAAGCTCAGTGACCTGCGGTGTGGCAAGCAAATCCTCTTTAGAACTCAAACATTGCCCACAAAAAATGACCACTTGAGAAAATAAAATAAAATAAAACTAATTAGATGATCAAAAATGATAGCAACTTCGCAGTGACAAGTGAACCAGCAGTGAACAGAAGAGAAGCATATTGGGTTTAACAGGCACCAGAGCACACCTTATTATGAGTTCTCCATAGCCATAGGACGACATCCTTCTTTGTGGATGTTGATTCATGAGTTATTCTGGTAACAGCCATAGCACAGAGTAAATTGCATGCTGCCAATCCTACGCTACGTCCATAGGGTCAACACCTTAAATGTTATCTCTAGAACAAATGAAAGCTTGTTGCGTGTTCTCATCACGTATCAAGTACTAATTAATAAATTCCCGTCTCAATCAAACAGCGAAAGGACCTTCCTACGACCAATATTCTGATCATGCTCACTCGCACATGAAACCTTCATACGTTGTTCCCATAAAAACCAGATCAGATGTGGAGACTTTTATCTACTTGATAGTCACAAAACACACCTTGACGTCATATTTCGAAATTGATCACGACAGTGATCACATTTATAGAAGTCGTCAACAAATGCTTCTATTGCTGTGAGAGCAAAGCTACCTTCAAAGTCCTCCACTCGCACCGTCAAGGTATGAAATAACATCCATAATCCACAGCTGCGAAAAAACAAGCACAACATGAGACAACAAAGCGCCCTGAGATATGTCTATATTAAACCACAATCCAAACAACGAAGAACTACGCTTCCAGCAGAAATTTATCCACCTGTAACCACGACCTACTCCATCGCAGCTATCCTGAAACACAGAACACTTTCATGAGAATTGCAGTCCGGAAGTATGGTCTAAGTAGCCTGCATGATTAACAAACATAATTTTTAGGTCACTGGATCATGATACTCAGCAGAGAGAGGAAATGGAGTGTTTATATTTTAACTGGGTGGAAACAGGTTAAATTAGAAATCTGATTATTTACATCTAACTGAACATGAAAAAGAATATTGTTTAGACAAACCCAGAAGCCACGAGGTAAGCCTGGACCGCACAACTGTTGCTTCTTCAACACACTCCTAGGAGGCTGGCGAAGGGGCCAAAACTCATGCAAGTTCTGCAGAATCTTCGCGCTCCCTTTCCGACACCTGATTATGCATCATATGACCATATTTTCTCCCAGATTAAATAGAGTTATGAAAAAACAAAAAAAAAAAAAAAAACAAAACAACCTACCTACCTACCTACCTACCTACCGACACGGAAGTTAATGTCTTCAGGACTAGAACCTGGTGCTAAAAGCATTGCATCCAACTAGGACATACAAGCTGCACTGTTACTAATACTAGCAATGGAGAACCTGCTTCCTACAGATACTGAAATTTAATAGCAAAAACAAATATCAAAAAATCAGTACCTCTCTGACGGATGATGTCTTTCCAAAAGATGCATAAATTGGATAAAAGAGCCGCGACTGGATGACCGCATCATCTGTATGAGCAATGAAAACAGACTCTAAGATCAGCAAGGAATACCTGATTCATGCTTTGGCCACCCAAGTGCCAATAAGAATAACTAGAGCTAACAACAATATCAGTGCGTTTCAGAACAAAAAAATTGGACGCAGAACAGAATGAAAATGCATAAGAAACATAAGCCATTCTCGTATGCGGTTCGAGGACTTGCCTTCTCATCCATCATATATGAAAAAGCTTGCGCGGTTGCTTCTTCCACATCATGAAGTGTTGCAGGATTCTTCACATGTAAAGAAGGCACATCCAAATTCACGTCAGTTAGAAAACAAGATTTTAAAATTTGAATTTTGCAAGACATCACTGCATGTGCTCGTTTGTTGAAGTAATTATTACATTTTCGGAGCCTCGACATGTTCACTATCCTTGCTCGAGGATAAACGCATCACTGAATAATATAAAAAAATACTTAAAACTATTCATGATTGTGACGATGAGATGCTAAACCTTCCAAATGCCATGAACGCCTGGAGGAGATTGCCTCCTTTCTGGAATGGGTTTGTGGATTTCGGGTTCCGGCTTTGTGTCCGTCAGTGAGTACTTTCTATTTTCAAATAATGCCATAGTTAAAGGATGCAATTGAGGAGAGATGAGCGAAGACATCAAACTAGGAAACGCAAAACAAAAGCAGTTCTCAAGCGTGATCCCACGAGTTTATTCTCAGACTAAGTCTCTTGTGCACAAGGTAGACCTCCGGAAACTACGCAAACAAAGTACACAGAACCTTCTCACACAGACGCTAGTCAATCGACGATGTCAACACAAGTTCCACAACTTCACTTCATACCAACATGACCGCAGCAGAGCTCATTTTATCTTTTGAATGACATTGGTCAGTAGTCTACCAGTTTTGGAAGAAGTAAAATCGCTTAAGCATTTTTCAACCTTTTGAAGGGAGTTACTGAGAAACAAGGTCTAATGAAAGCAGAAACTCACTTATTAAGCCGCTTGTTTATCCACTGAAGCAAATCTTCATCAGTGCTCACAGCACTGCCACTAACTGACTGCAGTCCCGAATCTTCTTTAGAGAACGCACTCCCAGATGCCACAACTTCTGAAGGGCCCCAGTATAAAGTCGGGTACGATTGAATATCAAATCGCGCGCAGAGCATCTTATTAGACTGCTCCAATTTAAGCCAGTGGATTACGAAAGACCCAACACAAATTAGCTATTGCTGAAGTGGCAGGACAAGCATGAACAACTTGTAACGATGCAAAAGAAACAACAACTAACCAAAAAAAAATGATCTAAAATTATTAGCATAGCAAGGCAATTTTATACAGCAACCAGTAGATCTATAAACGGCACAGACATCTAGCAGACATATGTATGAGTATATAGCAGCAGAAGTGACCATGAATTCAAATAGACTTGTTCAGGCAATGTTTAAAGCGGGAGACAACAAAATATTACCTCTAATGCACAATCAACTTTTGTAACAAACACCTCATTCGCATGAACTGGGTCTGGCTCGTTAAACAAGCACGCCACACGATCGTAATGAGGCTGCAGTACCAGTATTACAAATTCAACTTAGAAAGTGCTGGTTTACATGTGTTGGTACAAGTGTAGAAGATGCTCTTTGTCATATTTAACCATCCTCTTAATAAAACATAAACAATCACACCACTTGCCAGTCTTGATTATATGAGTTACTCAGAACTATAATAACTTGACCTCTCCTTCAAAGCCCGCAAAGAACTATGCTAACGTTCAGTCACACCACTATCGAATAAATTCAACTGGTAAACTCACCTTGAATTCCTTACTCGACGGACTCCTGCACACATTATTCCAGTTTAGAATTTTTCAAACAATATCATAAAAGACTACAGAAGGTATCGTAATAGTGATCCTGCAGATTCAAACCCAATCCTACAACATTCCGGACCTTTTCCCCCAGGCGTTACATTCTTCGAGAACACTAGAGAGCAATCCTAAAGCTCCACTAAATGATGGTATCATACATCACATATATGTATACTAGTCGTAGTATCATACATACACTAAAAGATGGATATCAACTCTTTCATGCCTCAAAACAAACAAATGAAAGTATAGGAGCTTAAATGATATTAGAATATGCAACGTGGTTTCCGGAAACCAGAGTCATAGATCAGAGTGTAAACTTACCAAGACGCAAAAAATTCCACGAGGACATATGGATTCTTGATTTGACCTAAAGTCGGCTTGAATATCTTTTCGTAAATCTCAACAGCACATTCATCTTGCATACTCTGTGTGCTTACGATGCCTCCCACAAAAAGCAGGATACCTACCCACCACCTCAGGCTCTCACCTGCCATCTTTCCTACCCCTTACTTCCACGGCCGCGATTTGTCAGCCTTCTTTGGCCCCTATTTCAATGTTAAAGCCTCTGTTGTTCCAAGACAAACAGTTATTGAACATGCAACGTGGGCAGTCATAATCCACATGGGATCTTTGAGCAATGTGACGATCCTAAGTTTCAAAACCAAGCTTCAGACCCACATCCCCAACCCAACCAAAATTCAACTACAATTTAAAAAATCTCACAAATTTTCGTTTTCAGTAGTTCTGTATGCTCATTAGTCTGCATGACGAACTCAGAATATCTAAAAGCAAGATTTTCATAAACCCTGACAAAACCCTTGACCTCGAATACACTATTGCGCGGCGGTGAGTGAACTAATCTACTTCCAGCTTCACTCTGCGTCTACATCCAGCTTCTAGGTTACCAAGGAATATTCAGATTCCGGTGAATTCCTGGATTTTCAAAACCGGCAGCTGCATGAACATGTGAAATAATTTGCTAATACAGAAGAACACCCAGCTATGGTCCAGATCCACACCTCGAGATCCGTCAAATTCCAGCCATGACGTCCAAACTCCACTCCAAAATGTGCATCACAATCAGCACCGTCCTAGGGGCTAAAGATGGAGCCAGCCTGCACCAGTGCAACATCAGGTTCAGCTGCAAAATCGCGAAAAGCAATAAATCCGCAACACCACCTACTCTAAAAACACAACCACAACTCTATGCTCAGGCAATCCAACTTAACCTCTCTACAGAGATCTGCACACACACACACACACACACAAACACAAACACACAAACAACTCCCCTCTGGAATCTCAATGCCAATGGATGCCCATTGTCAATATCACAAGAAATGTACCATGCACAATAATCCTACCAAACGCATCAACCAACGCATGATTTAAGGAATTCGCATTAGGTACCACTCCATGTGCCCCAAATACGGCACACCACTAGAATAACGACATGAAAACGTAGCCCACTATCCCAATAACAATAATGCAACGACTAACAGTGACAATTATAGGTCTCAAACTGCCACAGAGAGCAAAATTCCTCGCCGTGTGGAAATGACAGCAAGATCTGAACCCTAATCGATGTTCCACCTCACCTTGAAGAGAGGTGATTGTGACGATGTGCGAGAAGAAGAGAGAAAGGATGTAAGAAGAAACGAGCCAAGTAGCAAAGAAGAGTGTGAGCAGCAAGGATGAAACATGGTGCTCCGTGTGAGCAGTGACTGATATTTTTTTGTTAGTTTTCTTTCATTTTTTCCTCTAGGAGTGGATTTTGGCCATCCGGAGCGCCATTTCACAAAATCAGCAAGGGAGTAGGCGATGGGGAGCTAGTCGCTCGCCTTCAATTCCGGAAGCTTTTTGAAGCTGTAGATTTGATTTGGCATTGGTGCAGCAGGTACACTGTGTGCGACTAACTCAATAATTGAACCAAAAAAAAATGGTGACTGTTCCTTGGAAGATGAACCAAGTCAGCATTTTTGCACAAGACTATCGATTCTGGAATCTGTTCGTCGTCAAATCTCAAGCACCCATCTCGAGTTTGGCGTTTAAAAATTGGTTATGAACCGTGTGGCGCACACTTCGAAACTGTGCACATTCCACCGACAATCAGTCAACGGGGGGTGTGTGTAGTCAGGGATTGTTGCCATAACTTAGAACGTGATTAGTGTGATGTTCACTATGCCTGTGATATTCTCAATGAATTGCAATACATTCTTTTCATTTATTGTTATTGATTTCTTTAATCATTTCCACTCATTGTATATGTAAACATTATAAGTTAATCACGTCTTGTCTATGAAATTATAGTGAGGGTCTGGATACACTTATGGTCATTTTTTAAATGAGGATTCTTGGTTCACGCTTTCATAGTAAATAATTAAATTTTATGACAATTAAGAACGAAAAACAAATAAATAATAATATTTTTATCATATATATATATATATATATATATATATATATATATATTATCCTTTTTTATTTATATATGTTAAAATGATTTGAAAATGCATTCTTTCTCATGATGGAAAAATATAATGTTATTTTTAAATTTGAAATAGTTGTGCTTTCTTTTAATATATAATTAAAAAAAGTTGTTAGTGACATGGAATCACATGATGTGGAGTCTTTACATATTAAACAATATGGATATTTTTGAATATTCGTTACAAATATAGTAGGCTTAACTTTAACAAAGTAGCTAAATTATCATTCATATAGAGATAAATTGTAGGTATTAAAATATATATATATATATATATATATATATATATTGATAAAAATAAGCTTTTTATTAAAAAAATTATTATATGGTTATTGTTAATAATAGCCTTTTCTTTCCCATAATCAATTACACATTAACTTTTATCTGTATCATTTTATTCTTATTTTTAACAAATTAATCACAAAAAAAATTCATATTTTGAATAAATATATCTATTGAGATAAACAATTGTATAACTATGATAAACATTTAAACCTCTTATAAGTTTCTTTTTTTTGTATTTTTGTATGTAGCTTTAAATTTAAAATGTGAATAAGTAAAATAAAATCTATGATAAAATACTTATTCAAAATAACTTATAATATTTTTTAATTAAATTTTTTATACTATTTCAAATTATTAGTTTTTTATATAATACATATATTTGGTATTTCTTAAAAAGATGTTTTATTTTTTATATCTTGATTTATCTAGATAGAATACTAAATAGAAAATAGAAATGATAGCTTTATTACATATTAAATGAAATTTAATAACATTTAAAATATAATAAAATAAGAAATTGCTTATGCCACAATTGAAAAATATTTTATATAATGTACATGATCTATACTATTTTAATCTACATAATTAGTATTTAAATATATATTTTAATTCTATATTTTAAATATTTATTTAACAAGGCACAATATTTCAAATTTTTTAATCTATTAATTTAGTGCTTATGATAGAAGTATTTTTATAACATTTTGTAGGTATTTTTAAAATTTTAGAATTATTTATAAACTTAATAGAACTTTTTATGTATTATCTATAATTATTTTTAGACCTTATGTATCCTAACACTATAGTTATTTTAAATTTTAAAGGAAAAATTTAATTACAATTAATTTGTTAATATTTGTGAACTTTCATCTTTTTTTTAAAGAATTACTATTGCATGTAATACTTTGTTTTCATTCAATAAAAAATAAAAATAAAAAAAATAAAAAATATAATTAATCATATTGACTACTTCTATTGAAATAATATAATTAACTTCAAATCTAATCTTTTATACAAAACTCTTCACACTCTTAAAATCTTAATTAAACGGTCTCTTTTTTAAATTTTTTTTTAATAAACTTCAATATGGTTGAAATAAACTCAAATATTATACTTATTAATACAATGAATATGATTTAAAGCCTTCTTAGACTCTTAAATAGAAAATTTGTAGTTTAATATTTTAAAAATATATAAATTATATATATATATATATATATATATATATAGAAAAATATAACATTAGTTATAAATTTGATACAAACATAATTAAAATAAAAATTTAAACTTTTAGTCCCTCCAAAAACATAAGTAGTTTTAAAACATGTTAACTTTATAAAATTAAGTACATAATAAATCTATAATTATATCCAACAATCTTTTTATAAATATTTTAATTTTAATTTAGAGTTTCACAACTAAAAAGTAAGCAATAAAATCTAAATCTACAAACTCTATTGCCATTAAAAAATTGTGGTTTATTTTCAATTTTAAAAAATACTCTTTAATAAATTCACCCCTTTTAATACTGATCCATGCAAAAAATGGATTTAAAATATTGAACTATCAAATTGATTGCATATGTTTTGCAGTTTTTGGAGGTCTGCAACAATTCTGTTGAGACATTTTTATTCACTTGTTTAATTGTGAAAATAAAATAAAATAAAATATCAAATAGGTTATATTTTAAAATTAAAATATTTATAAAAAGATTGTTGGATATAATTATAGATTTACCAAATTGGATTCTTAGAAAGTCTTAATCACTTTGTGACTGAGAAGTGATCTGCATATTTTGATAGCAACAATTTTTATTTTTTGCTTTTCTATTTGTGTGTTACTACCTATTTTAATTTTTAATTTTTCTTTAATGTTTATGAAACACACCATAATTGTGCCCTAATCTTATGTACTGATTTTATTCAGTTTTTAAGCTTGATTTTCATTTTATTAGAGACATCTAATTGCTCCACATTTTAATTCTTATACTTGACTCTTATATTTTTATTTCACATCTCAATATTAGCATTGTTGCAACCGTGGTGAGTGAATAATACAACACTAGTGGGTACTCTTGATTTTGTTAACAAGTTAGGAATAAAAAGAAGAATAGTAAATGTAAATTATATCCTTATTATTTGTGTGTATATACACATACACACATAGTCTGGATTTTCCACGTCAGCTGAACAACAAAATGGAATGTAACAGTCCAAGGTCTTCTTATTGTTGTGTTGGGACGGATGAGACAACAATCATGGCTCTGAAAATGTTCACAAGGACAAAAGCTATAAAGCTCATACTAGATCCAATCATCAGCAAATGTGCTGATATATACAAATAAAAATAAAAATAAATCATGAAATACACCTTCTTGGAATTTTATTTTTCTAATGTCCTTGATCGGGATGTTTTTCATCCATGCAAAGGAGGATGAAAACGTCGAGCAAGTAGGATGATTCTAAAATATTGACACGTGGCAGAATCCGTGCAGGCCACGTGTGGATTGTTATAGGCTTGTCCAGTTGTCAAGTACAGAAGTATTTACTATTCTCGTGAAGTCATTTAGTGTTCTCTAGACAGGTATAAGTGGAGTAAAGAGGTTGTTACTTTCCAAACCATTGAATTAATATCAATTTTTTTTAATTGTTTAATTATTTTTTCTCGTAGATAAATTAAAAAATTAATATGAACGTGAAAAATGAAGCCATTGTGTAGGATTAAGTGGGTCTCCAGACGGGTATAGTTCATTTTGTCCCAATCAGATGAAAATAATTCTTGTCACCAATAATAAAAATTTAAAAACTTATTAAATTAATACTTTGTCACCAGAAAAGTATTAAATTAACAATGAATAATTGGTGCCTACATTTACTCAAAGCTATGCTTACAAGTGGATGATTCAACCCAAAATTTAACATGAAACAAAGCACATGCAGTAAATTTCACCAATATCCACTAAGCCCAAAAGGAAAAGAAAAAGAAAAGAAAAATCATTCGACGTAGAAGTCTATTTAATCAACCCACATCTTAATCTTAAAAGATCTTCTTACACAAACATCCAAAACCATTCATCCAGGGTTCAACTCAAAAAACCCTTGATACCAAAACACAACAAAGCCTAAAAAGAGTTCAAACAATTATATTGCAGTTGGTGGCGAAAATCCACAAACTACTATAAGACGGAATCGTCACTATAACATGAGAACACGTTCCCCTTCCAAAGGCAGTGCATACTTTTTCACTTCGACTTTTGCTTTTCCGCTGCGTCTCCGAACTGGAAAGGGGCTGCCGGTGTGAACGCGGATGGAAAAATCGCCTGCACCCTCGTCCATAAAAGCTCCCGCGGCTGCGGTGGATGCTCCGTGAAATCCCGTTGCCTACAGTTTCGAGGCATCGTTGTCTCAAGTTTCACCGATTTTGCGTCCAGTTTTACAGCATTTTCATCGAGCAGCAGCAGCAGCGTTGGGAGGAGCACGTGAACTGTGTCTATGAAGTGTTCAGAAAACAGTCCAGGAAGCTTTGTGGGTGTGTAGTGGTGCGCTTCCTTGAGCTTCGCTGGTGCTTTCATTGCATTCAACGCGTGAGATTGGTGCTTATGGTGCTTGAGAGCCTGCGAAGATCACACATTTTGCATTGCAGTAGAGGGGTCGTTGTTTATTTTTTATTTTTTATTTTATTTTTTTGTGGAAGGGAGTGAGATGGTTCTTTGGTGGTGCAGCTGTGTCGTGAATTGTTCTCACGATAGCAGGTCTTGTGCAAGGTTGGTCGCTCATTGACCGGCGTGAAGCTGTTCGTCTCACATTTTGGGAGCTGTGGGTAGTGGTCATAATACCATGAGCCGCGGAGAAAGTGTTCGTAGTGTAGGGTGATTGTTCGAATCTAACATTCTTACAACGTACAGATTGATCGACAGTTTAGAAAAAAAATATGGATCACGGTTCCTCGTGTTTGGGTCCTAGTGATGAATACCTATGATAAGGCTAGCATGCAGGCAGGTTGACGCATGGCCATGCCTCAATGGACAGGTTTCTGAATAGAGCCCCGCGTTTGGAAAAGCAGTTGAAGCAAAAGCTTGTATATCCCTTGGTTTTTATTCGGACCTCAGAAAGACCACAACCTTTGAGTCCAAGTGAATCAGCATCACATATTTTTAGCTGAAGCTGAACGATGTGGCAGAGTTGCAGCAACTGTTATGAGGAGGAATCGTATTTAAAAACGAAGCGCAATGAGGAAAATGCCCTTCGTTGGAGGCTATGCAGAGATTAGTTGTATTTGCCGATTGAGGGCATTAGAAAACACTTCGTTTGAACGAGTGAGAATCAAAACTAACAGCGACTAGGTGGAGTTTATCATCTGAAGAATTCAAGGGTCAGCTTGACATGGCTAAGATGGCACTGAAACATACGCGAGAGACTGATTAATCGCAGCCTGCATCGATTCTACGTAGTATACGGTGTTCTGAGAGGGTATAAACAACGCACACAAATCGACGAGTTTTTTGAAAGAAAGAATATGGCGCTGAGTGGGGGGAACGGCGAGACAGAGCTGGCGCAGAAAGAGGGATATGATACCACAACTCCGGTGGAAACCGCTGCAGAAAAACTAAGCGATCCTGAAGGTGGTAATGCATTCAAAACAGCCGATGCAGTGTCCAAAGAAACAGCTCACCGGGTTGGAGAAGGTAATAACGCTGCTCTCCATTGTGCTATTCATACGCATCAATCGCAACCGCCTTGTGTTCATTGAGAAACACATGCAAGGATCCTCAGGATTCATTGAAATTCGATTTTAGAGCTAGGGTGACAAGGTTGCACACCCGCAGAGCTCAAGATCGTTAACGTGGCTCAGTTGCGATGAATTCATCATGACAGATGCGTGGTACACAGTGGCATTCCACATCGTCACAGCTTTAAATTCGGGTTTTATTCTTGGGTACCCCGCTCTGATCATGGCGTACCTGGGCTGGACTGCCGGAGTCCTCTGCGTCCTCGGAGGTGGTATCATCTCTTTTTACAACAATTGTCTTCTCGGAGAGCTTCATGAGACAGGCGGCAAGCGACAAGTTCGCTACCGGGATCTTGCAGGCCACATCTACGGTACTCTCACCACTTAATCTGGATGATTTTGAAGTTCCAATTGCATTCAGTCCCTTGCCCCTCAGACAAATCGATCAGAAAGTCCAACTTTCCCCTGGGGCATGTGCAGGCCCTCATATATACCGCGCAACCTGGTTTGTGCAGTACTTGTATCTCTTCGTAGGAAACATTGGAACCATCGTTTTGGGCGGTGAGGGTCTTAAGGCTATAGCTGCAGCCTTCACAGTTGGAACACATGTGACGTTGTCTGGATGGGTGGGCGTCGCCGGAGCAGTGATATGTGTCTTCGCATTTTTGGTTCCCACTCTTCACGCACTCCGGTTCTTCTCCATTTGCTCTTTGCTCCTCAGCTGTGTCTACACATTCATCAGCATCGGTATCGCTCTCTCTGACGGTAAATTTTCATGCTCCAACACCTCTCTCTCTCCTGGTGCTTGTCATTTTTTCTTCAAGGATCTGGCTACATCGTTACGCCTTCTTCAGTCTGCAAATTGGGAATGTAAGTTGTGTGGTTTATGTCCCAGGTGTGAAGGCCAAGTTTTCTCGAGACTACTGTCTGAAAGGCAGCAACACTGAAAAGGCGTTCAATGCATTAGGGGCCATGGCAACAATAGCATTTGCGTTCAACACGGGCATTCTTCCAGAAATGCAGGCAACAGTGAGAGAGCCATCAGTTCGGAACATGAAGAAGGCACTTGACCTACAATTCACTGTGGGGACACTCCCAATCCTGATGCTCACCTTTGTTGGATACTGGGCATACGGCAACGACGTTGCCCCATACATGTTGAATTCTGTCTCTGGCCCCAAATCTGCAGTTACAGTCGCTAACGCCGCTGCCTTCCTGCAAACGGTCATTTCTCTCCACGTAAGTGATTAGTGATCATGTAATTGAGCGAATTGCACATGTTGCTTATGTTAGGACTGTTTTTCTGAACCAGTTGACTTCGTATTACAGATTTATTGCTCGCCCGTTTACGAGTTCATGGATACCTACTTCAGGAAGAATGGGAGCCATGAATGGTCTTTCCATTGCATAACTGTGCGCTTGATCACGCGCACGACGTATATCGCTCTCAGCACTTTCCTGGGAGCGTTGCTTCCCTTCTTCGGAGACTTCATTGCTCTCACTGGAGCTGTGGCTGCGTTTCCTCTGGAGTCTGGATTGGTTCACCACATGTATATAAAGGTACACACACTGACATTTCTCAAGGTATCTCTCATGTGCAGCCAAACATCTCTCATTTCGCTGCGACTGAATTGAACCAGTTTTTTCAGGTGAAGGGGAACAAGTTCGGTAAGCAGCGACTGATTTGGCATTGGAGTATGGTGATAATCTCGGCAGCCCTGACTGTTGGAACCGTCGCTGCGGGTTTCCGATTCATTATTGTTGACTCTATCAACTACCATGCATTCGCTGACTTCTAATGGGTCTAATTTAGCGAACCAGACGAAACAAAGCATCAACAGTTGGAGATACTACAGGCGGTCAACAATTCCGAGGCAACGCAACATGTGGATTGTAATTATATTTGTAAACAGTAGGATCTTGTAGCATTTTAAGAGCTTGCAGGTTAGACGAGAAGTTCAACCCAAGATGTGATCTTGTAATAATCTCAAACAACAAAAGAGTTATCAAAATGCATTAATTCTGTGAATATACATGACTTTTGATCATCAATTGTGAAATCAGAACAACAAGCACAATATCAAGTCTTCACATAATCTTTATTACAGTTGTCTTTATGGAGATGATTACAATTTTACTCACCCAAAGTTTGCAACCTTTTACGAAATTGCGAGTAACACAGTCGACTTGCAGAAGATTTCATCATCGCTGTCAAATGTGCAATGCTGTTAAGTCAGCGCCTACATGCAGACACCAAGCCAAGCAGCTTCTATAATCAAGTTACACTCAATTAAGTGTTCTCATTAAAGATAAAAAGAGCCTGGTCTAAGGTAGAAAAATGTACTAAAAAAACATCTTACAATTTCACAAATCGGTATGAACATTTCTCTTCCCTACAAATGTAAAAATCGATAGAAGCTAAAATTCCTTCTTCAAAGGCCACCAAAGATGAAGCTAATCTTCAAGGCACTCAAGTACCCTAAATAAGATATTTCTTTTTTTCTTTTCTTTTTTTTTTCGCCGACGCCAATTAACCTCAAATTTTAGCATTAGGATCCTAGATCTAACAGAGGAAAATACTGCAGCAAAATTGCACAAGTTGGAATAAGTTACACAACTGTTTTGTCATTGCAAAAAATAATCCTCCGGACTGTAGTATTCAGCAATGAGCCTGTAGACATACGATGGATTATGACCACCTCTGCACAACATAACCAAAAGATCTCGTCAATTGAGAGGACAAGGAACAAACATGTCAACTGGACTATACTAAATGATAAAAGTAAAAAGGTTGAAATACAACGAACATTGCTACTAGATAACATGTTCATTCGGTAAAACCGAAATGAAAAGGAAGAGAAAACCTTAAGGAAACTTTCTTAAGGAAACTTACGTATCTGTAATGAAAATGCTCACAAGTTCCGGGGGAATATAGTCAAAAGTTGGATTCACAACATAGGTGGTGTGATCACCAGTCCCTGCAGCAAAGCATTCAGATAACTCCCCAAATTCTACAACCTCAGCTGGTGATTTCATGTCGTTAAGTAGTGTGTATGGCTTGTGTGGATATTGTGGACATAACTGCAGCACAAAAACAACTTCCGTTAAGTCTTGGACATGGAAATGTCCACTGCTTCACTAAACGGATTACCTTAGATCTTAACAAGGCATCAAAACGACAATATATATATATATATATATATATATATATATATGAGTTCTTTACAATTAGCATACCTTGTGAACACCAGCAAGAACAACGAAAGGAACTGCATGCCTGCGAGCTGCAAGAGCAACCATGTGCATGCCAACTGGAGCCAGAACTCCTCCGTTTGCCATCACAGCGTGTGCTCCCACTATGACCTAAGTTAGTTTTGGAGCAGAATACGACCAAAATATCAGAAGTCAAAACATCAGAACAAATAAGAAGTCACAGACAGCTTGATGATCCTTCAACCTCCTGCTATATTTATCCATATGGCAGGTCGTATAAGAATATCAGGTCCTTGGTGAGTTCATTTCACTAGTGAAATACTGACCACAATAATTAAATGATATACCTTCGTGTGCACACAAAACTACTATCATCTTCATATTTTTGATGTTGTGATCACAATCTACCTTCAGTATAACATAGTTCGTCCAGAACTGCAAAGCGTACCATGTTCACACGTGATATCATCGCGAAGACGGCTGAATCTGTGATTACAGTAGTTTGTAGCCCTTTCTCTGCAAGCTCTTTCGCAAGTGTATGTCCCTGGTACCTAAAAGAAAGGTATGACATGAGAGAAGGCACTTCATTATAAAGACCATAAAATTTCACATATAAACCTCTGCAAATGAAATTGACCACTCAGCTACAGGTACTTGCAACACATTTCTGCTTTCTTAGGAAACACAGTTACGCGATGTGTCAATTCAAGCATCGTACCTAGGAGCACCCTCTGCTACTACCACTTGGAACGATCTCTTCTTCTTCGCCTCCAAAAGAAATTTAAGCAGAGATCGTGACCGCCCAAGCGTCAAGATCACCTCACTTTCAACAACAACCAAGGCATCAGATAATATTCCTAACAAAAAGTACCACCAGACTTACAAGAGTTGGAAAAAAAAGCCAATCAACACAAGTGGGAACACTATACAACACTGAATAACCTATAGAGCTATAAGGTGATGGTTCATGATGAGCAGCATATGGAGTAAGTGCCAAGGACATTTATAACTAATAGTTCTCACGTACTTTTGATGAATATGTTCAATTGCCTGCTCAGCAACATGCGTATGGTAATCATCTAAGTCTTGAAGTAACTCGGTAATGCCTTCAATCACATTGTGCTTCAGCTTCCAGCTTACAGAATTCCTGTCTCCAGCTATGCAACCCACCATAAAAAAACATAAGTTTATGACGGATATATTGTGTACAATATAAAAAAGATGTCCGTAATTACCTTCGTGTGCTATTCCAAACCTTAGTAATCCCGTCAACAGATTCAATCAGCAAGTCACTCGAAAGCATTAAGCTACTAATTAGCCGACTTTGTACTTCCAATGCACAATTAATGAGCCATACATAACAGTGGAAGATTGCAATAAACTAAACAACGTTGTGATGGTAAATGGGAGGATGTTTACAAGGAGAAGCAACCAAACTTACATCGGCTTTTTGAATCTGAATCCACAACCGAGGCTGCTGGAACTTCAGGAGTTTTAACTGGATCAGGTATCGATTCCAGCAGATTGTGCAATGATGGTGCTCGCAAGGCACTTCGGTTAGCAGCAGCAATGGCTACAGCAGAATAACTAGATTTAGAGTCACTTTCGTCGTCATCGCTCTCAACACTAGCTCCTGGAATTGCGGAAGATGTCAACGACACATCTTCTTCCCTGATGATGTGAAGAACTCTTCTCACCATATTTCCAACTGCCAATTCTGCAACCACTAAGGAATTCAATAAGAGCAAAATAGATGCTCCAATATAGTTTGAATAGTTCGTATGGCACACGTTGAAAATCCACAAGTGAAATAGTGAATCTGCGTATCTCTGAACGAATTCCACATGTTTTCACCAAGAAAAGCAGAAGCATCTGTAACATGGGGCCAAGATTCTTGACTGACCGATTGGGTTTGCTGCAATCATTCGAATACCCACAGATTTCACAACATCTATGAGCACAGCTGCTTGACCGACATTTGGCAAACGTTGGTGTGAGACGACTTGGCGAAGAAGCTCAGCTGTCTGCTTCGCAGTATTGAGGGAGCCCTCCACCTGCCTGAACAAAATCCTTCATCCATGTCACTGTATGCAAGGACAGAACCCAAACTTAATGGTCTACGAAGGATCTCCATGCAGCTTGTATATTATCAAGACAAGTGGCGACGCCAAGACAGGTACTAGAAACTTTCAAAATCTACAGAAGCCTGATTCCCTTGAAAAACCTGTATACGCCATAGATTCATGTGGATACACTGAACTAAAGATGAGAGATTAAAACCTCCGTCTCAATCTCGTGACGAAATCATCAACTGCTGCCTGATAGTCCGGCATTGCGGCTATCATAAACTTTCCGCACAGAGGAGAATTATGCTCCTTCACTGAGGGGATAATCTTAGCGTTCAGCAAAGAATCCAATTAAGTCTCGAAAATGGAGTAAGAGGGCCAACCCAATAACGCTCCTAACAGGCTTCTCTGTGAAATTTGCGCACACAGTTTCGTCACAAGGACATTCTACAAGTAATCAGCTCAACATAGAAATCCACGATTCTCTAGCTGAAAAAAGATTGTTGATCTTGAAGGATAATCTACAAGGCAATTGCATCATTCTCCTCTGATCTGATGATCGATATCTGATATACTCCCCAACGTCGATGCGATTTTGCTTCAAACCTGAAAGGTCAATAGAAATGCAGGCTCGAAAGTCAATCTTGAATTCGCTTCAGACTCTCACTTGAATACACCCTGTGAGCAAAAAGACAATTACCCAGACACATCCATCATAAACCTCTCTACCACCAGGGAGTACAGAGTCACTAAATTAACCACAAACCAACCCAGAAACTACAAACAATTTCGAAACCCTAAAAGCTCCATGAGCAAAATCAACGTTCAAGAATCCCCAATTAGAACAACACTCAAGCCAGCAAAACTAAAATTAAAGCAGCAAACGAAGGAATCCTCAAACATCCAGACCAGGATAAGCGATGAAAACTAGCTCTCCACGACCACAGTGAAGCAATGAACCCCGTACCTGCAGAGAGTCAAATAGTGGTTGAAATATAACTCAGGACACAGAGTTTGGAGGATTGAAGCTCCAGCCCTAAGTCCCTAACCTCAGCAATACAATAATAATAATTTATCTTCTCATTCACAAGTCTAGGCATGCAATTCAGTCTAAGGTGGGCAGTGCTGGGCCTCCTGGTTATCACCTGAGTATAAATCGAAGGCGATGCAGGGTATCTTACGAATTCGAGTTAATTGGTTCAGTAGATACCCGCTTTAGGATGGGATCATACACAGGTGACTGTCCAGAATCGTTCAACCCTTGGCGACGCTGACTTGGAAGTGGTATGAGTGATGTGGGTGGTGTTGTGTGGGTTGAAGAATAGGAGGCGAAACCTCAAATTTTCCATTTGTGGTTCTCGGATGTTGTCATGTATGAGGATTTCTTGCTTTTATGTCAATTAAATAGACCCAAAAGGTCTATTTGAAATTAGGCTTGAGAATTGAAAATAGGGAGAGACAAATTAGAATAAAAAATTAATCATAAAAAATATTCAAAACAAATAAATGAGTAAATAAATAAATTTCTATCCTTTTAGAAAAATTATAT